>WOVY01010685.1:0-11029 GCA_013436015.1 Rhipicephalus annulatus | reverse complement strand
CTCTATATCTATATATATATATATATATATATATATTATAAATATATATTGTGAGACGACGTCAGGTACGAAGGAGCGACCGTTTTATTGTCAACCCAGACGCGCGAGCCAGCAACCGAACAAACAGCGAGCGGCTACGATGATGATGATCACGGTGCTTTGTATGCGCAGGTGAAAGTGAAAATGATGAGCAACACAATCAGCGCTCACACTATTTCCCCCCTACACGAAAGCGGTCTGCAAGACGTTCATTTAGTAAGTGTATGAGCGCCGGATGTAAGGTTTCAGGCGAGACACATGGACGATCTCGGTCCCGCGACGACGGCGATCAGAAGCCGAAGTAACCGGAGCGACGCGATAATTTACGGCCGATGTTCGTTCAAGCACGGTGTAAGGACCCAGGTATCTGTGAATGAATTTTTCACAGAGGCCGGGGTGCGAACAGGTGTCCAGAGGAGCACTTCGTCGCCTGGGTAGAATGACACAACTCGACGTGTCGCATCACAACGAACTTTTCGCTGGGCCTGAATGGTAGAGGTGTTGGCGCGGGCGATTGTGCGGCAGTGGTTGACACGGGCAGCGAATTCTTCCGGAAGGGACGCAGATGGGACAGAAGGCGTGGACAAAAAGCTGGTGTCTAGAACAAAAGATGGTGCACGGCCATACACAAGAAAAAACGGGCTGTACTTGTAGTGCGTTGTAGGGGCAGTGTTATAGGCAAACGTGACGAAAGGTAGTATTGTGTCCCAGTTCTTGTGATCGGGTTGGACATACATAGAGATCATGTCTGACAAAGTTCTATGAAAACGCTCAGTAAGACCATTTGTTGCGGATGATATGCCGAGGTGGTCTTATGGATTGTGTCAGAGGCCTGTAAAACTTCAGCGAGCACACGAGAAAGAAATGTCTTGCCACGGTCACTCAGGAGAACACGAGGGGCGCCGTGGCGCAGGATAATGGCACGCAGAACAAAGTCGGCTACTTCGCTGGCAGCTCCAGTAGGAAGAGCTGCCGTCTCAGCGTAGCGAGTAAGATGGTCTACGGCAGTAACAATCCAGCGGTGACCGGCGGCGGTAAGCGGAAGGGGTCCGTATAAGTCTATGCCGACGAACTCGAAGGGAGCGGATGGGCACGGGAGAGGTGTAGAGGGCCGGCGGGAAGAGATGTCGAACGTTTTCGGTGCTGACATGATGAACAGGAAGTGACGTACCTGGAAACACTAGTGGAGAGGCCAGGCCAGAAGCAGCGAGTCTTAATGCGATCGTAGGTTTATGAAAACCCAAGTGGCCAGCCGTCGGGTCGTCATGAAAGGCTTCTAAGACTTGGAGTCGAAGTGAGCGAGGTATGACCGGGACCCATCGGCTACGAGAGGATGGTAAGTTTGTCGAAGTAGCGTTCCGTCATGAAGTTTGAAACGCGTGAGTTGTCGTCGCAAGCGGCTGTTGGGAGCACGAGATGAGCCGGTGAGCCGATCGATGATTGTACGGCAGTATGTGTCTGCACGTTGGAGCGAGGTGAGGTCTGCGGATTGAAGGAAGTCATCCGGTGCAGTGGGCTCGATGGGACTAAGACTGGTCATCTGCTTGGTCTCTTGCTGGGAGGTGCTGCGCAGCAGGTAGATGCGTCATGATTTTGCAACAGCGGACAGCGTGACAAAGCGTCGGCATCTTGGTGTTTGCGACCCGACCGGTATGTGACACTGTAGTCATACTCCTGCAGTCGGAGCACCCAACGACCGAGGCGTCCTGACAATTTTTTTAATGATGACAACCAACAGAGCGCATGATGATCCGTGACGATCGTGAAGCGGCGGCCATACAAATAGGGGCGAAATTTTTGCACGGACCATACGATAGCGAGACATTCCTGTTCAGTGATGCTGTAATTGCGTTCCGCTGGGGAGAGAGTACGGCTCGCGTAAGCCACGACTTGCTCTTGTGAAGCCTGGTCACGCTGCAGCAGGACAGCGCCGATTCCGTGCCCACTTGCGTCAGTGTGTAATATAGTAGGGGCTGTGGGATCAAAATGGCGAAGAACTGGCCCTGACGTGAGGCATCGCTTCAGGGTCTGGAAAGCAGCTTCACAGTCATCTGTCCAAAGAAATGATGCACTTGTGGTCAGGAGTTTGTGAAGAGGAGCCGCGATAGTGGCAAAATCACGGACCAAACGGCGGAAGTAAGAGGCTAAGCCGAGGAAGCTGCGAAGGTCTTTGAGCGTGGTGGGCTTAGGAAAGTGCAGCACAGCGGCCACTTTGTCGGGATCAGGTTCGATGCCAAGCTTGCTGACAACGTGGCCTAACACTTTGATGCTGCGGCTCGCAAACCCGACACTTCTTGGTATTTAGCTGGAGACCGGCTTTGGCTAGACATGTGAGCACCTCGTCTAGACGGTTCTAGGTGTTGCGAGAAGCTGGATGAAAAGATGACGATGTCGTCCAGGTAACAAAGACAGGTCTTCCATTTTAGGCCACGCAGCACCGTATCGATCATCCGCTCAAATGTGCTGGGGCATTGCAGAGCCCAAAAGGCATCACATTGAATTCGAAGAGACCATCAGGAGTAGCAAACGCTGTCTTCTCTTTATCAGACTCATGCATCGGGATCTGCCAATACCCAGATCGTAGGTCGAGACTTGAGAAATATTCTGCACCCTGTAAGGTGTCAAGTGCATCGTCAATTCGAGGCATAGGATATACATCCTTGCGCGTAATTTTGTTTAGTGCCCTGTAATCAACGCAAAATCGCACTGATCCGTCCCTTTTCTTAACTAGGACAACAGGAGAAGACCAAGGGCTTGTGGAAGGCCTGATAACGTTGCGTGCGAGCATGTCATTGACTTGTTCCTCGATGACCTTGCGTTCTGAAGACGACACGCGGTAAGGGCGACGGCGGATAATACGAGAACCGTCTGTGGCGATGTGATGAGAGGTCACCGTAGTTTGACCTAAGCCGTCCGAACAAACGTCAAAACAAGTCTTGTGTTTTGTTAAAAGGGCCATTAAGTCATTAGTTTGCGTTGGAGTGAGATATGGACTCAAAGTGGCTTTAAGCGCATTAGATGAGCCTCCTGGTGGCGTACACTTAGCGACTGTCGGCGGAGACGATACAGTGACGACACATACCGGTGCTATGTCGATAAGGCTGGCAACAGTGGACCCCTCTGGCAGTAGTTGTGGCTCTGTTGTCGTGTTGTAGGCGGTGATACTGGCATGACCACGCGAAAACCGCACTAGGACAACATGCGATGGCGATTCCTCGGAAAATGCAGCGCTGATCGGGACAACCACTGCGTCACCGTCAATGGTATCGCTGGATCTAATGGTGAGGATACGTTCTTGGGGCCGGGGGCAGTACAAAGTCTGCAGCTGCAACAAGGTGAGGCGACGAAAAATCGTAAGCACTAGAATTTTCAGTGTCCGTAATGCGAATAACGGGCGGACCACACGAAATGACAGCGGAAGCGGCTGACAGGAAGTCCCAGCCCAATATAATCGGATGAGCACATGAAGAAAGCACAGCCAATTGTATATGGTGGCGAATTCCGTCGATCAGAACACGAACAGTGCATTGTCCAATAGGGTAAATTCTATTTTCATTAGCACCACATAACACCGGACCAACATATGGAGTTTGCACTTTTCGTAGACGATGACATAGTTCGCGATCAATGACTGAAATGGCTGCTCCAGTGTCCACGAGTGCGTCAACCGAAATGCCTTCTACACAAACAGTTAGTAAATTTGCAGGGCGCGCAGGAGGAATTGGGACACTTCGACGACAGGCAGTTTCTCCTCCAAAAACTGCAGCTGCTAGTTTTCCGAGTGGCTGTCGAGGGGCATCCGGGCAGAACGTAAAGGCGAAGTAGTACGGCGGAAGGGCGATGGTGAACGACGGCGGGGTGAGCGGGAAGAACGAGGTTCACCGTGGGACAAAGGAGGCGAAGGCGAACGTCGTGACGAGGGAATGTAGGTTCCTGGAACGTAGGGGTCAGACCTCGCAGCCCGGTCACTCTCGTACGAAGAATAACCTCGTCGTTCATCTTGCTGGCGCCGACGGCAAAAGCGGGAGATATGTCCTCTTATGCCACAGTAGTAACAGACGGGGCGCGTAGGGCGCCAGGCAGGAAAGTGTGGTTGTGGTGGTGCCTTGGCTGCCATCGCGGCCAAATGGTCGTATACGACGTCCGTAGTTACAGGTGGAGTAGGTGGAGGAGGCCGTGACACGACTTCGGCATACGTAGGCACATGTAAGGGCACAGGAGGCGGGGCACGTGCGACGCTCGTCATCGACGCCAATTCGTCCTTTATAATTTCCCGCAGGTTAGGAGGGGGTGAGCGGGCAGGTGAAGTCGGTGCGCTGGCAGGAACAAGGCTGTGAAGTTCCTCTCTCACTATGGTGCGAATTAGAGCTCGCAGCTCATGCTCGCCAGTAAGACGAGTGTCATAGGAGGCGTGTGGAAGGCGCATTGAGTAAAGTGCGTCCAGGCGCTGGCAGGTGGTAATAATGTCCTGAACTGTTGTCGGGCTCTGCATGACAAGAGCATTAAAGGCGACGGAGTTGATGCCTTTCATTACTTGCCGAATACGATCGGCCTCCGGCATGTCCTTTTGGGCGCGGCGGCAGAGGGCCAGAACGTCTTCAATGTACGATGTGTACGATTCGTCAGGCCCCTGGATGCGGGTAGCGAGCTTCTGTTTAGCTACCTCAGAGCGTCCTGTAGAAGTGCCGAATATTTGACGCAGCTGCACCGTGAATGCTGACCAATCAGGAAAGTCGCGTTCGTGGTTATGATACCACGTCTTAGCAACCTCCTTCAGATAAAAGGGTACATAGCGCAGCTTATGTGCCTCATCCCAGTAATTGCAAGCACTGGTACGGTCGTAACTGTCCAGCCATTCTTCTACGTCCTCACCGCGAAGGCCAGAAAACACTGGAGGGTCTCGTTGCGAGGTACTCACGGTGTGGAGAGGCCCAGCAGGCTGAGCGGGTGGGTGCGAAGAAGGCGGCAGGGGGTGGGTCGTTTTGCGCCATCACTGTTGGCAAGCACAGCCGTCGACCTGATCGGAGCTCCAGAGGTGACCGGTAGTGCACGAGGACTTGGGAATCACAGCACCTCCACCACTTGTGAGACGACGTCAGGTACGAAGGAGCGACCGTTTTATTGTCAACCCAGACGCGCGAGCCAGCAACCGAACAAACAGCGAGCGGCTACGATGATGATGATCACGGTGCTTTGTATGCGCAGGTGAAAGTGAAAATGATGAGCAACACAATCAGCGCTCACAATATATATATATATATATATATATATATATATATATATATATATATATATATATATATATATTGAAAAAGGGTTTATTGGCCACTGTTGCGACGGTGGTCCTACGAAGAAACACGATCGTGCAAGAGCAACGGTCAAGCAGATGCCGGCGATGATCAGCACGAGCCAAGCGAGCGAAGCCCAGCACCCAGTACCCAAGCGGTGGCGATGTTGCTTGCCAACGATGCTATTTCTTCTTCACAATTTGCCCCCGCCGAAAAAGAGCCATCCTGGCGACCTAAGAGTCTGGAGGCAGAGGTCTATGATATGGCTTAAGGCGAGCGACGTGGACGATGTCACGTCCACGCCGGCGCATGTCGTCAGATGGGGAAAGTGGCTCGATGAGAAAATTCACCGGCGAGGTTTGCTCCAAAACGCGGTATGGGCCCTCGTACTTTGGAACGAGTTTTGAGGAAATGCCGGGGGTTTGGTAAGGAACAGCCAGCCATACAAGTGATCCCGGGGAATATCTGGGGCTTTGTGAAGAGTCGGCGCTGTTTTCTTTCTGGCGCTGTTGTTCTTGTGACGTAAAGGTGCGTGCGAGTTCACGGCACTCTACCGCATTTCGGGCAGCTTCGGACACAGATGGGCATTCGGATGCGTCAGGACGGTATGGAAGCAGAGTATCGATGGCGTGGGATGGTTCGCGTCCATAAAGAAGAAAGAAAGGTGAAAATCCAGTGGTAGACTGTGCCGCGGTGTTATATGCGAACGTGATGAATGGAAGAATGCGATCCCAGTTAGTATGATCGGATGTCACATACATGGCGAGCATATCGCCAAGGGTGCGGTTAAATCTTTCCGTGAGCCCGTTAGTCTGCGGGTGGTATGGCGTGGTCTTGCGATGAACAACAAGGCATTCAGAAAGCAGAGACGTGACGACTTCTGATAGGAAGGCTCGACCTCGGTCGCTTAGTAGTTCTCGAGGTGCACCATGTCGTAGTATGAAGCGATGAAGGATGAAGGATGCTACGTCCCGCGCAGTGGCACTTGGAAGGGCGGCGGTCTCAGCGTAGCGTGTTAAATGATCCACAGCGACTATGATCCACCGATTTTCATCTGATGTTGTCGGTAGAGGGCCATAGAGATCAATTCCGATCCGATCGAAAGGTTTGGCAGGGCACGGAAGCGGTTGAAGCGCGCCGGACGAGTGGAAAGGCGGTGATTTGCGGCGTTGACAGTCAGGACAGCCCATAACGAATTTTCGAACGAAATTATACATTCCGCGCCAGTAAAAGCGATGGCGCATGCGTTCGTAAGTTTTGAAAACTCCGGCATGACCACATTGGGGATCGTCGTGAAAGGAGGCGCAGATTTGTGATCGCAAGCTGCGCGGGACAACCAAGAGCCACTTACGACCTTCGGGGGCGTAGTTGCGTCGGTGTAGCAGCCGATCACGAATGGCGAAATGAGCAGCTTGACGTCGGAGAGATCGTGGTACCGCAGTGGTTGACGATCCAGAAAGACAGTTAAAAGGGGAAGAGATCCACGGGTCCTTGTGTTGTTCACTGGTAAAGGAGTCGAGGTCGAGAGATGCGATGGAGTTGGTACCAGTGGTTCCGCAGGCCGAGTCGGGGGGTAAAGGCGAACGCGACAGGGCGTCGGCGTCAGAATGCTTGCGTCCGCTGCGATAGATGACACGAATGTCGTACTCCTGGATTTGCAGTGCTGTCACACCTGTCCCGTTATTAGGGAGGCGATCGCCGGGCTAATTCCAAGAGCCGAAGTATCGGCCCCCCGAACCGCACCACGAAAGCGTGGACAATTTTGAAGTGGTCCTTTTTGGCGCGCCAGCGGACGCCGGCTGTGGCCCAAAGAACAAGTCAGAGCCGAGAGTTGATAAACAAACAAATTATATTCTCAATACTGGCAGATCGAAAACAATACACAAAAATGCACACCCCACAATAGTTGCATACAATATGTCACCAATCAAACCAATCAATCTACGTGCTTCACAATACAATCAGCCACACTTGAAACAACGGACACGGACAACAATACGCACTACAATGCAGTCGCATGCATTGAACATCCAAGACACTTAAAGACTAAAGAGATAGAAAACCTATTCAGTCCAAAGTTCTTGGAACCAAAGTCTAGATGATACTCTTCCGAGAATCACTCACTCAAAAGTCCCGCGTTGTTGTCGTTCCGCAGCTCTCGAAGTTTCTTTTCCAGGAAACCTCGCCGGAGTTTCTCTTCCAGGAAAACTCCCGTCTTCAATAGGCCACTCTCCAAGCTTCCAACTTCTTCGCCGGAAATCCGTCGGCTTCACACACGCAGCTGTTGCCACGCGTCCTCGCTCCCGTACTCCGCGGCGGAATTCCTACGCGCTCTGGCGTTAACTTCCGTCACCTCCTGCTTTCTCGTCTCGGCCGCTCGATTAAATACCTTCCGCGCCACCTTCCAGAAATTTCTCGTCCTTTCGTCGGCGCGATACGCAGCGAAGGCTGGAGAGAGGCGAGACGGTTTGTCAGCCCTCCGCGTCGGGTGACTCAGCTCGGCGTAGCCACGCCTCCTTCGTTCTGGAAATTTCTAGCGCTTGCCCGGCCGCCGCTGTGGGGTGAGGAGGTTCGTCTGCGAAGCCGTGCTTCTGCGGGAAGAGCGCGCGCCCGGGAGCCTTGGATGTTTGCTTTCTTTTTTTTTCTTTTTACCTCGCGGCGTTTCTACCGCCCGTTGTCGCAAGGATTTGGCGGCGCGCTCTTTTTTTAGCGCTCGTTCTGTGACACTGCCCCCCACTTTAAGAATATTATCTCATAATATTCAAAACCACACAAACGAGCGCGAAAAGTCACCACACACTCTCACAGACTGTAACACCATCAGTCGCTCATGACACTTCTCATTCGCAATAGATCGCTCAATACAATCGTACATTGTAGTTCAATTTCATAACACATGAAATATAGCCACAGGTACATGCCTACAACACTTCATCACACATTCCAAACAATACAAACGTACAAAGTTCTGTCTATACAACAATTATACAACACTATACATCACATCATCGCACAGAACACTGACTCGCTCGACATACACTTGAGACACAGGATAACAAGAACATTAACACAACATATGACACTCAGCACTGCCCAACACATTCTGATTCCACCTCAGCACCTATCTTGAGTACTTCGAACAGCGCTTGCGCCCCTTTTTGCGGTGCTCGCTCGATCTCTTCTTGTGCTTCCACGTTCTTTTTCGGCGAGCCCTTTCCAACGACGATATCTGAGGCGTCGTCTCAGCCATCGTTGTCTCTTCCGACACCGTTAACGCGTCATTACATTCGACGGGTCTTGTCTGTTTAATTACCCGCTTGATCATGCCTCTACATTTTGCCCGGCTGGCCAACTCCGTCTCCTTTACACTTTCGGTCGGTTGAGGTCGTGCCGACGTAAGTCCAGTTGCTCGGCCCGTGAACTTATTCGACACGATCGTCTTCTCCTTCGCTGTCTCTTGCGCCGCGGTTTCACCTTGGGCTCTAGTGAGATCCGTCACGGGATGCTCCTCCACTGTATCTCGCGGCCGCTGTGTTGGCGAGGGCTCTATCTTCGGGTCTTCTCCCAAACATTCTGGATCACTTGGCCCTCGCGCCCCGTCGATGTTTCCGATGACAAGGTCATACAGGGGGGTCGTCATGCATAAAGCAGTAACCTTCCCGCTGAAGTACGGGGTTTCAACCTCAATTTCTGCTTCGGGAAGCATCCGAACCGTACGGTCAATTAGGCAAACCGGTTTCGTTCTGCCTGTCAACTCACCTTCCCGTACCAAATTTCTCCTCACGATAACAGTGGAACTGCCGGTGTCTCTTAACACCGTAACCTTTTTGTCCGCAACTTTTCCAGGCCGCGCTGGCATTCCTTTCGTAACACCGGTTGGCTGTTTTGACATTACAGCACCCACAATAGGAATTTTCTCCCCATTTTTCAATTCTACGAATCCATCAGTGACGGCATTATTATTAGATTTTGGTGCCGCTTGAACACAGGATACCTGGTGAGTTTGACTGACTCCGTTCCGACAAGCATCTGCTTTGTGCCCAGTCTGACCACACTTAAAACATTTCACTACCGTAGGGCTCGTAAAGATCGTTTGACAGTTTTTCGCGCGATGACCCACTCGGTTGCACAGAAAACATCGCGGAATGCTCTCTGGTGCACGCTTCTTTTCTTCGGGAGCCAATTTCTTCGAATCATCGGGGCACTCCTTCTTTACCTTGGCCAAATTAGTGCCACCTTGCGCTTCCAAGAATTGATCAGCCAATTCAAGCATTCCTTCAAATGACTCAGCCTTCCTCTCTTTCAAGTACAGCGACAGGCTTGGGTGGCAACTAGTAAGAAACTGTTCTCTAATCAGGAGCTCTCTAAGCTCATCGTACTCCTGTGCTGTCCCTGAAAGTTCAATCCATCTGTCGAAATAATGGCAAAGTCGGGCGGCATACTGCGTAGCCGTCTCACCATCAGCTGGCTTTCCTGTCCGAAATCTGTCCCGGAAACCTTCCACGGTAAATCTAAATCGCTTCAGCAAAGCAGCTTTCACCTTTGCATAGTTGGCTGCATCGGTCGGCGTCAGCCTACCGTACACACTGAGCGCTTCACCACTCAAGCAAGTACTCAAAGCAGTTGCCCATTGCTGTTCCGGCCAATTCTGGCTCCTCGCAATCGTCTCAAATCTGTGGAGGTACGCGTCTAGGTCGTCCTTCCTTTCATCAAATGCTACGAGCAACTTGCTTGGGTTCAAGCGGAAGCCATGATCCTCTCGTTCGCTGCTTTCAACTCTAGCTTGGACGGGAGTTTCACTTCGCTGTTGCAAACGGAGCCGCTCGAGTTCCATCTCGTGCTGCCGCTGCCGCTCCCTTTCAGCCATCTCTGCTTCTCTTTCTTCTCTCGCCCTCTCAGCCGCCAGCTTTTCTCTCTCCAACTTCAACTGCTGCTCTCTTTCTTCCTTCGCCCTTTCAGCTGCAAGCTTTTCTCTCTCCAACTCCAACTGCTGCTCTCTTTCTTCCTTCGCCCTCTCTGCCGCCAACCTCTCTCTCTCCACCTCAGCTTCTTTTTCCGCTTTGGTTCTTTCGACCGCCAACCTCTCTTTTTCCAGCTCGGCTGCTTTTTCTTCTTTGGCTCTCTCTTTTTCTTCTTTTTCCTTCTGGGTGACCCACTTCCGTAGTTCGGCGCCAGAAAGACCCATCTTTTCACCAAGAGCAACTAACTTTTCGAGATCCATTGTGTCTCGCAAATAAAACCTTGCCGCGTGCAAAAAGTATCTGCCTAGATCAGTCTATCGGAGCACTCCCCTGCACTCGTTAACGAGAACACTGAACAACACACAAAATCGTTCCGATAGCACTATCAACAACTCGAGGCTCTTTCTCACTACTTTGGACACACTGTGCACCAAAAGGTCCTGTCTCGCGGACGCCAGATTAATTGTCACACCTGTCCCGTTATTAGGGAGGCGATCGCCGGGCTAATTCCAAGAGCCGAAGTATCGGCCCCCCGAACCGCACCACGAAAGCGTGGACAATTTTGAAGTGGTCCTTTTTGGCGCGCCAGCGGACGCCGGCTGTGGCCCAAAGAACAAGTCAGAGCCGAGAGTTGATAAACAAACAAATTATATTCTCAATACTGGCAGATCGAAAACAATACACAAAAATGCACACCCCACAATAGTTGCATACAATATGTCACCAATCAAACCAATCAAT